>CM032886.1:30346653-30371653 GCA_019176425.1 Megalops atlanticus
CACTGTGCCCCTTTGCAACATCACTGGGCTCCAGCCAATCAGGTAAAACTGAGAGCCATGGAATTGTGCACAAAGGAGGGTGGTTCGGTTAAAAAAAAAAAAAAAAAAAAAAAATGCAAAGGGAAATATCTGTGTGAAATGTTTGATATTGTTATGGTGCTACTGTACCAACAATACAGCTTGTAGTGACACAACTGCTATATCACTCAGAACTAGAACACTGTCTCCATCATGTTCTGTTTCAGAGCTCTGATAAGGAGTTACTATGTCACAGATACGAAGACAACACATCTTGGTGCCTTAATTAAGGCTTGACAACTTACAAATTCCATTACGCAGTAAATTCCGGTATTTCTGCAGTCATCCACTTCAGGATTTTATAATTGATATTCAACTGAAACAATGAGGGTTGACAGCCAGCCCTCCCTCGGTTATGCAGTGGTAATTAAGTAGTGCACCTATTGTGAAACGATATGAGCTTCTTCATGATGTAATAGAACACAGTCCCTGAAAAAGTGGAGATAAATTAACTGATATCTGCTGTCAGATAACACAAAATGGAAAGGTTCAATCTCTTAATGAATCTTAATCCAAAAAACCCCAGATAATTTCTGTGTTACAGAAAAAAAGGGAGGAATTAATTTTAAATCCGTCCCATGCAATGTTTCTCAGGGCATGGGCCAAAGGCAGGCCATTTCTGTTACTTAGACTCAGTGATCCTGCGTATCTTTGGATAACCATGGATGGAATGAACAGAGGTGGGCAAGACAGGCACCTGCCGACTTCAGGACTGCACAGCTCACCAGGTGTTCAGGTAGTCCCTTCCCTGCAAGCTCACCTTGATAAAGTGACGGCACCATCTGACGCATTCTGGTCATCAGTCCTCACCTGTTGCTCAGCAAATGTCGAGCTTGTAGATCATCTTCCCTTGTGGTTCAGATGGAAGTGGGGATGGCAGTGAAGGCTTGTTGAATTTACAAATTAAAGCAGCACAAAAATATGTACGTATTGAATAATGCTTCTCTGCTGACAAAATGTACTTTCATAGTAGCGTTGCACAGAGCACTATAAGCAATATATTTAGCACACATTGAAATTTACTCCACAAAACACAAGGGTCACATTTGTTCACACCACTGTTTTTAATAAGGGGGGGAAGGGGGGTTCATGGTGTAGTCAGCAGCAGATGTGACAGGAGGCAAAGAGCGGCCTTTAATTGAAGCATCCTTATTCTGGGACTGGGGGAATGACGGAGGACTTCAGAGTGTAAACGCCAGGAAGGAGGAACCGCAACACAGCACGTGTGGGGGTCACAGGGAGTGCCGTGAGTTACTGTTCCACATGGCCAATCACGTTTCACTGAGGGAACCCTCCTCTGAATGACAGTCTGCTGGTCTTTTAATCTGGGGCCAAGGAATCTGCTGCCTTCCCTCCAGTCAACAGAGCTGATTTTGCCTTGAATTTTTCAGTTTTTTTTTGTTGAAACACAGCCTAATTGCTGTGTGGGTTAAGGAGCCATCAGACACAGAAACACATATTGACTTTTAGTTAATGAAGTTTCGAGCTGCTAACTGCAGGTAGCTTTTCAATTTACACAATATGCCAGGCCCCAACGCATAGCATCGGATGAGTGGATAGCTTGTCATCTTGAGTTTCATTTGACAAACAGGGTGAGCCCTCCTACTGGCATGTTTTTTGGAAACAAGCGTGCCAACAGTCTGAGTCAGTGTGTACTTTACAGATTTAAGGGAAGAGGCGTGGAGGCATGAGTACCATGTGTCATGAACATGTATCATGTATGAACATGAACATGTATGAACATGAGGAGCAGTAACATGTATCCCAGGGAGTCGGCAATGGTGCTTACCTCACACACACACACACACACACACACACACACACACACACACACACACACGCGCACACACACACGCACACACATACACCCGCACACACACATGCACACGCACACACGCGCACACACACACACACACACACACACACACACACACCTGACAGTAGCTATCTGGGGCCATGTGGATTATAGAGGACTTGAAAGATATATGCTCTCTCCTCTTATGTCTTGGCCATGTGACTTTCCTGCAGGTGTGAAAGCGAAGAGAAATTTCATCAATATAAGGAGGAAAAAAAAGATGGCTGCTATGAGGATACATGTAATGATTTTTTTTATCTGGGGCTGGAGCCTCTAGTCTAGGGTCTAGTGTCTCATCACATGCTGTTTAGATGACCAGAATGATTCCTTCATCTTAAATGCAGTGCATATGAACTCACTGGGGAGTGCAGGGGAAGCCTGCAGGTGCTTTAATCGCACTGACACTAGTGCCTGATGCTGGCGACATCATGGGGCAGCACACCCGAGTCCCGGTTTTGTCATGGCTGATGTGCCGTTGAGCACAGGCAGATCTAAAACCACGCCCCAGTGCAAAAAGCCTCAGGGCGGGGTAACCTCGCATGAACCATGCGGGCGCCTGGACCCACCCTGGATGAGGACGTTTGCTGAATGCTAATGCTAAAGGGGTAGATTACGGATTGCACTGTAGAAGCAGTTAGATTAGCATGTGGAGGAGCTGAGTATTTGACAGCTGGGTCGGGCTGGGTGCTGCTGGAGTAATGGCCTGGTGCTGGAGCATCCGCATCTGGTCTGCATTTGCAGAGGGGCCCAGGGTAATGCATCAGTGGGTTTATAGCGCAGAATGGAGGCAAACAAATGGATGTGAACCCATGGGACCAGGTGGTCTAAATAATGGGGGAAGTAGAGAACATGCCTGCTCATGGTAATATATCTCTGAATGTGTTTTTTTTGTTTATTTCTCTGCACCGTTGACAAAGCAGGGGGCATTACATGAGGATGACATGTTAGCAACACATTTGTTTCAACTTGATTTCATTTAACCTAGTAGTCATGCCATTCACATCATTAACAAAAGAAAAAAATTAGGTTAAAAACTGATCTGTGATGATTTGTCATAACTGTAATTACTTAACATAACCTGATCTCTGTGTCCTAATTGAATCAATTTGATGCAAGGTGTACAAAGGATTATGCTGTCACACGGTAACTAACTAATTAATTAAATCAGCTACTCAGGGCGATCCTGACTAAACCTGGAGAGCTTGGTCATCACTTAAAAAAGCAAGTTAAGGACCATTAAAGTTATATTTTCTGCCTTGTGACGCACAGATGTCACAATGTAGTGATGTCACAGGTCAGTAGACTGCAGGTTCAATTCGCGGCAGCTTAATCGAACCCTTCCACCAAAGCAGGAATGAGACCTCTTTAATATAGTACGGGACAACTGCATTTGCACCAACCTAAATGGTTTTGTTGTTTCCTGAAAGAGACAATGTTTTTTTTCTCAGTTACAAAGAGGCAAGCCCTGAGGCTTGATTGACTGACCTTGGCAGGGAAAGCATGTTCTCAGTCAGCCGCGCTCCGCTCTGACCTGTTTAAGCCAGAGGGAGGCTAAGGGGATCAGAAGCAATGGATCTTCCTGGAAAGCAGACCGATGAACATCAATTGGCAACCCTCAGCAAGAAACGTGCCCCACCCCCTCCTCACTCGCTTCCTTCCTCCTCCCACAGCAGGAACTAGCTGTCCAATCAGAATGGGCAGTTACCGTGCAATCAGAATACTTTCTTGGACGAGTCCAGGCTGAATAAATAGATTGATTCAAAGTTGCACGTTTTAGATGATAATTTACATTTTCATTTTGGGTATTGGAACTATGATTCAGATACTGTATTTATGTACTTTTAACAGTTTTAAAATTGTTTGTATATTTTAAAACATTTTTTAGATTTTCTTGAATAGCTATTTTGAACTAGTCAGGCACCTAAAGCTTTTTTGGTAAAACCTACTTTTGTTCGTTTTAAATTGCTGAATATTATCAGGCAACATAAAATGTGAATTAAGAACAACACCAGTCACTGAACAGAATGAGAATTGCACAGCAGAGGGGTAATTTCGAGTGACACATATGAGTGTGGTGATAGAGAAAGAAGGAAATGCACGCTATGGAACAGGAACACGCATTCAATGTTTTTGGGTTTTCACCTTGTCAGTGGAAACCAAAAGCATTCTAAAAAATACTTTTGAATACTCTGTGGTTGTGTTGTATTTTTACATGAGATAATATCTGACAAAACCACAGGAAGTATGCATCATTCCTCTCTATGACTTACATTCAAGGTCGTTGCTTTTTCTGAGTTTTTCCTGTGCCTTCAATCAAATCGGGGGGCGACCTCGAACCGATTAAACGCGATGAGTTTGTGTGCGAGGCAAAAAGATTGCGCCGGTGAGAAAGACATTTGGTTTGTGCGCCGTTCGTGTCCCATTGTAAGGCTTTCTCGGAAGAAAAGATGCATTTACGCAGAGGGTTGACAAAGATAGATTTCTCTCAGGGTCAGATTAGGTAAAACGCCCCTTGTGTGAGAGTAACAGCTGCATTTCTGGCGGGGCTTGTAGGCTTTCAGGAACCAGCCAAGGGCCCTAAGCATTATCAGACTGTCACGCCCCCACGGGTCTCTGCACCCAAGACGTCCGCTTGCTGTCACTCCGATTGGATTAGACATGATTGGCTTTGCTGATGCCCTCATTTGACTTGCATCGCGAGTTCCTGCCTCAGCGCAGGTGGAGGGCAGCTCTGGTGCTTAAGTGCCAGCGATGTTTCTGGTCTCCTCGTCCACCCAAACCCTAAATTAAACTATAAAACCATTCAGTCAACAATTAAGCCAAACAACTACAAGAGACCATGTGCTAAAGTCACTCTGTGTCATTTGAGTATTAAGTATTGTTAAGTAAGCCTGGAAAATCAGCGGGGCAGTGGCATTCTGGGAAAAAAGGGCAGCCTACCCTTGGCGCAACCCGTTTTCATAACTCAGTGTTTACTGCAGTGAATGATGAGTTGCTGGAGGGTAGTAGAACAGTTCGGCCAACACGAATTGGGGAAGGGGGGGTAGGTTTGGGTCTTGTGGTAGAATTATCATGGGAGACTCACTTGATTAGTGGGTGAAAAATAAGCACTTTATCAGCACTTCTCCCCACCTCAGTCTCATATGACTGCATATTGTGTGGCATTGCAGTGCAGTGATTTTTAAAGAATTTTATTCAACTGTTTATTTGATTGGGTGTTTACACAGAGTGCAAGGGTTAATTATACACTGAATATTAAGAATATTTTCTTTAAAAGTGACTTTAAGGACTAAAAAATAGATACCCCTGTTCATGCATAACCTCAGTACTAATTCATCATTCAGATATATTTTATAGAGAACACATTACCTATTCTAAGTTGCTTAATACCACATAATATGAGAACCAAATAAGTGATATGTTCAACATATGAGAGAGAACCATATTGAAACCATTTTCATGCCTATTATCATAGTTATGATGTACCATATTAAACAATATTTGAGTACATAGAGTTTGATTTTACATTTGATAAAATAAATACAATTTCATATAATGGGCTCAAAGTCAAGAAAAAGGTATACATTCTATGAACAGTGGTTTACGTGTGATCCAGTTATGAATCTATCATATATATATCAGACCAGAGGACCCAAGAGTAGGCAGAAATAATTTGCAAGCAAAGGATGACTCCAGTAGACTCTCACCATTGGATACGAGCTTGTACTGAATACAAAAGCGTACATGTATACCACAGGGGCTTAAAGGTTTGCAGTGAACCTGTACTGACTAACTATACTGCTACAACAACACTGTCTGTGCCATGTGCCCATCATTCAATGAGTCAGATAAAGAAGCCATTACGCCTGGCTGCATTTTCTGCCTTAAGGGCAAAGGGCTGAGAAAACTTTAAACACTAAAAGAGTACAGACAACAGAAGGGGTCTCAAATGTATGTATGACAGATGGAAACAGGTCCTTGAAATTACTGAAAGGGAGAGAAATTTGTCGAAAATTCTCACAAGAGAAAGAGGAAATGACTAGCTCACCAGCGAAGCGTAGTTCTATGGCCAGTGCAGAATGAAATGTGCACTAAGATGCAGATTCTGAAAGGGAGCCAGGTGAAGGCAAGCAGAAAAAGGCCTGAAGAGGCACACAGCCAGGCTTCTGATAAAGTTTGCCAGCTGACTGATGGTGAGGTCATCAGCAAACCACGAATTCCAAAATCGGGTGACCCAGAGTGCAAAACTACCCAAATATAAAGGACAGGGAAGGACACTTCAAGTCGAGTCAAAAGTTTTCTTGACCAAGGCGTGTGGACAGCGCGGCATCCCTTTGACTCCAGTGTTTAACCTGCGGCTGAGTCAGCCAGTGTGCTTGGCACTGCAAAAATGATCGCAGAAGTTGCTTTGAACTTACGTAAGATGATTCTGAACACTTTTGAAAAGTCAGAAAGACAGCTGAAGCCACATGTCGCAGCTGTCTGCTGGTTGTATGCAGTGAGAAGTACCATTTAGTTACATTATCTGAGCGCCATGGGGGAGATGTGAAGTGGTTTAATAAAGTGTACTTTCCATGAGTTATAGTCTTTTTTTAAAGTAACAAACAGACATGGAAGGGAACAGCTGTAGTTAAATGTGGTTTAACCAAGTTAGTCCTGTCAGAATAATGGTAATAAAAACAAAAATAAAATTGAAGGTAGTGGTTTGTAATTACAGAAATAGTCAGCAGAAAAGTCCTTTAATTTGCTCTGGTTTGTGATAGTGAAAACCCAAGTCACCTTGCAGCAACAACCATTTTGAAAATTAGCTGGCTAATACACATCTAATTTCTTTCTTTGAATAATTGCACTGATGGTGGCTTCATAACTGAAATGTGTTGTTTTGTCTTGTGTTGTTAAAATGTCACACATACAGTCCATTGCCCTAGCTACACATTATCTAGGGAAAAGATTATTATGGATGTTATGGCTATTATGTCAAATACATGTTGCCTCTAGACAGTGAGAGCTGGCTCTGTTAGTTAGCTACTTAGATTATGCATGTACTTTAACCAGGTAAACAAGTTCTGTATCCAGTTACCATACGCATTTCACTTGTTCTGACATCAATAAATTGAACTAGATCATAAATTATATACGTGATTTGTAATTGTTGACAAACACTGAGGTGTTTACAAGGCAAGGTAGCCTGTGTGGTGACCACTGTGCTTTCAGCTGAGATAATGTATGAACACAGGCTGAGCAATCAAAAGCTGTGAGTGACTGACCCATTAATCAGTGCATAGCAGGCATTTCTCATTACTGTGAAAGACAAGCGAGTAACCCGAGCGTCTCCTCTGGGGCGGTCCGCATGTACTTATCTCAGTTAACTGCGTGGATGTCAGTCAGACGTGTGCAGGGCAGCCTGGATGAGGCAGGGCCCGAGGTGAGGGAAGGAGAGGAGGCGTTGTTACCGCGCGCTCGAGTTTATGGGGGGCGGGGACGGCTCCTCAGAACGCCACGGCTACTACGAGGGAATCACTTCCCCCCGCCTTTCAATCTAAATGTAAATGTGCCACGCAGGAGCTCATGAACAAGAGAGAATAGAACAAAGGGAAAAAAAAACGTGTTTCTGTCGAGATTGCTCCGTTGGCTTAGCGTCAGAGACGACAGTCTCTCTTTACACGTGGAAGGCCCCCTCGTCTGGGTGAAGATGATCCGCTTTCACCGCAAAGACCTCTGTGGGGCGCTTGAGAGGGCCAAGGGTGCACAGTACGTCTGAGGTGCATCACAAGCATGGCACCCCGGCTCAGCGTGGGTGAATATTCATGCTTGCTTATGAGGGCTGTCTCATAGAATGAAATGACCGCAAACCTCACTGCAAACCTGCAGCAGTTTACGCCAACGGTCATAAGTGGGTTTGTATATTCATGAGCTCCAAGAAAAGATTTTTCTCGGGAATGAAAAGGTTACAGAAAGCCACGTGTGACCTACTTGAAAGTAAAGTGTTGCCTCAATGTTTTACAGTATACGGCTTACAAGGGAAAGGATTCTGCTGCTGTATTTTATGGGTCTCCATTAAAGCTATCTGCAGAATGATTGGAGAAAATCGATGGAATATGTACAGTAGGCTCCTGATAATTTCAAGTGCTCAGGACTGTGTAATGGTATGCACTTAACCAGAGCAAAGAGGTTTATAGACTATGAACCTCCATGACCAGAATATGCACATAAATTAGGTGGATGGATGGATAATTCAGGATGAGCTGCTCAATAAGCTATGAAACACATCTAGCTATCAGAGCAATTGCAGGGAGCTGACTGTATAAATAAAATTTAATGAATTAATTTGATCTTCAGGAATGCAGAGATTTGTAGTCTATGTTGTAATCTTAGTTATCCACATCTGCTAAAACTCACATTTTTCTTTATTTAAATTTTAGAGCTTGATAACACTGTTGTTATCTCGTGAAACACAAATCAATCAATTTTCATGTACAGCACAGTGAATTAAGTATAGTGCTGGCCAGGTCATGAACCAGCAGATTTGTGCTTTGTGGAAGATAGGAAAGGTCAATTGGAAATGATAACAGGAATAAAAAGTGTAATAAAACACCTTAGGATTCCTCCTGCTGCTGCTGACATTTTGGTGAAACCAAAGTTAATGCACAAGTAATCAAAAAATGTCCTTTCAATTACTGTTAAGTTTTCATTTTAGGGTGTTTTCCTATTCACAATAAACATCACATAAACCCCCCGCCACACAGGCACACACACGCATGTATTTCAGCGTTGATACATTTCCCCAAAACAGACTTCGTACACAAAGCCTATAATTTATTCTTTTTTTCAAGACTCAGGCCACGTGATATGCTCTCTGTTGGGGAACAGAGCGCCTGCACGGCAATTCAATTTATTCTCAGTTCTATCTGCTAACGGCAAAAGGCAGTTTCTTTTGACTTATCATTCAAAATTGCCTGCTTTCCTGCATTCAGTTGCCTTAATAAATTGGTAGGCTTCAGTCCATATTGTTCAGCTCACCATTAAGACCCATTCATTAAATAAAATGTTTGTCACTCTTCGATGTCACAATACCAGAAAGTTACAATGTATCACTAGAAAGACGCAGTGTAGACCACATCATCTGTATCAAGAATATTCTCATTCATATGTTTCATGCATTTGGATGAAATAAGGAAAACCTTTTTTTTTGCTTTGAAAACCACTCAATAGGAATTGAGAGACAACACTCAACAGTAGACCTACAGTATAAATAGTATAGTCTGTAGGTCCACCCTACACTTTACAGTAGAAACTGAAGCAACAAACCTCTGGCACCATAACATCTGGATGGCTAAGTCAATTTAACTCTAGGTTTCAGAGAGCAGGGAACATAGGGTCTATGGAACACCACACTGCAGTGATAGCATTGCATGGAAAGTTTGGGAGAGAGGATCTGAACTTTCTGTTAACACACTGAAAATCCTGGGTACTTCACGAGCTTAAGAGCATTTCCGCTGCACCCTAAAGCTGCTCTGATTACTGCTCGCACTGCGTTTCTACAGTGAACTGTGCCATACACAGATGGCAATCCATCTTTTGGGCAGTGCTGGGTATTAGGTCTAAAATATTGGGTGAGATGATGCCAGGAGCATTGGAATGCCTTGAATGAGTGGGCTGCAGTAGTCAGAACTAGACTTGTGACAAGAGGTTGCAGGCTTGAATCCTTTGGCACTGCTGTTGTAGCCTGATGCTTGGACCTCAATCCCTTCAGTAATTTCCCAGCTGGATGAACGGATAATACACAGCGCTTAAGTGAAAGCCACCCCACAGCATGGTGTCTGTTGAGGAAATGAATGGAAATAAGAGGTATTTTCTTAATTAGGGGATTTCCGTGTGCTAATCTAGCCATTACACTTCCAACTGCAATTCAATTATTATTAGAAAACATAATGTTATACATTCCTGTCATCTTGCTTCACACAACAAGCTAGCAGCAGAGAGAACACAAGACTATAGTCATTAACTAAACCATCTTGTTACTGTAACGCAAAATGCATTTTCTTGCAAAGGTTGAGTTTGGGAGTGAGAAAAGATAAGAATTCGGTGCAACTTCAGCGACAATTTTAGACCATTTAGCTAAAAAAGCTAAACCTGACATCTGTGGTCAAAACTTGAGCTATGATACAAATATCTACATCAGAAGGATTTTTTATACAACAAGAGGGGGAAAAACAAGAAAAGAAAGAAAGGGGAAATATTTTCCAAAATGTCAAACCATCATCCTTGTGGTGCACTGGGGAGAATGGTATAAGATCCATGATCACATCTGACTGAACGCCAGTTAAGGAAGCAATCACCATAAAAAAACGGTGTTATCTAGTCCAGGTTCACCACCAATTAGTAGCAAATGAACTGTTAGTAGGCAAGCAATGTTTGAAAAGAACATTGGGCTTAAATTAAAATGGAAACACCTTGTGCAGCAATCATGAACTCATCAGCAGCTGAAAAATTAACATCATTTAAATACCTCATCACATGCACCTGTTAACAAGGGCCAAAAATACTCCCAGACTGGAGATGAAAAGAAAGAGAAGCTAACCATCAATACAATAATTAAGGATTCAGAAACAAATGGCCAAGTAATATCCCACCTCCCTGAATGAGTGTGGTCTTAATAAATCAATAAATACATATTTATGTAATGGTGACACTTAAAAGAAGGGAAATAATAGTGTGCACTTTAAATTTTGAAAAAGACTGCTCATTGGAAGACAATGCCAATACATGTAGGTTTTGTGGCAGTACAGTGTTTCCTTTTCATCTGTTCTCTTATTCTGATAGGAACCAGGTTTATCCCCCATCCCCCAAAAAAAAAAAAAAAAAAAAACAAAACAAAACTACAGTCTACAGTTTCATTACCTTTGGTTCAACACATGCAACTGAATGTACTTCGTTGCTGCCCTTGTTGAAGCATCTAGCTCCCAGTTATATTGTTGCATAATCAAACACAGATGTGCCATCCAAAGAGTTGATATGAAAATTTTGGTTGCCAGACATTTCTCTGATGCTAACCAACCCAACACTTCTCAGCTTCTGTGATATGAATATGGTCTTCAACAAGCCTGGACAGAAACATAATTTAAAAGAAACTGTTTTGTAGTATTCATTTGTTCAGGGGAATACACAATTTACACTCACAGTTCCTTCAGAATCCAGCAGAATGCATTCCAGAAAGCTTTCAGAGGTATTTTGAATAATTCTACGATTCTCTGTACAGTGTGCCGTTCTGCAACAGTTGGCTCTCTAATTGCTTCCTCTCACTGCCACGTCACCGTCAAACCCAGCTCACTGGCCCTCACAAACCTCTATCGGCTTTATCACCATTTTACTTTCTTCAAGCTAAGAAAGAGCCACCCCTGACCTCCAAGCTGGTGCTGGTATGTGGAGTACATCATAATGAGTCAGTCAGTGGCAAAGTGCCAAGGAGCAAAGAAATATAAGTATATAACTGTATGCCCAAGTCACCCTGTAACACTCGCAGTTATCAAACTTTCCCTCTTATCACTAGGTTCTTAGTTGACTGTTTTTTGTACGGAATAAGCACAATGCCAAGGGGATGAATAATGAATTACAGGTAATGTGGTCGAACCATATTCTTGACCACTGACAATGGTCAGTATGACCGTGACACAAAAACGACCTGCCAGGGCTGCCTGTGTCACAACTGGACTCTCTCTCCATTTGCAGATCTGAAACCTCCTCTTTAGTGTCCCTCTGTTTTAGTTCTGGTGCGTGACTAGGCTGGTGGCTGACACAAATAAGCAGTTTCCAGATTACTAAATGAACAAGTGAATAATTGCCATGAATTAGATCTTTAAACACGGCAGTTATTTACAAAAAAATAGCCTGAACTGCAAATTGATGCATTAGCCCAGGGTGTTTAAATGACATATCATCTCATTAGAGGGCTTTATGTAATTCCCACTGGCTCCGAAATGAATGTCATAAATCAGCAATATTCTTTCTGACAGGGGGTGGGGTACGGTGGAACTACTTCAGTGTAAGATTTATTTTACTGTATGTTCATATATATATAAGTAAATGTACATTTTTGTTTACTATACTAGTAGAAATAAAACATGAATACACTGTACCTTTCCCCATGAACCCCCCCCCTCCATAATTCTAAATTCCCCATGGCTGCTCTGCACTGTTGCACTCAGTTAAAATGACAGCTTCCTAGCTGCAAGGTTTTGGTGCATTATTTGTATTTTGGCATTGGTATTGTGATTGTCAGGTTTTGTGATTTTAAGGTGGGCCTCTAGGTCGCTTATACTATGATTGGCTGTTTTGTTGTTGTCTGCCTGCTCAAACCTCTGTGCCCATGTCACAAAAGGTAGTACACCATCCAAACTGTTGTGATCAAAATTAATATTCAGACAGCTGCTCAAACCTTCTCATAGCATAGTGCCAGAGCCACGATAAAATAAAGGATTTTGGGTAGATGCAGAGACTGTAATTCCTGAGTGTTGGTGCAGTTATTATGCATGACAGCAGTGATAAACTTTCCATAGTCAATTTTCATGATCTTCATGTGTCACATTAATCGAACACTTCATTCTCTTCAGGGGTTGAATGGATTTTTTTGTAAATGTGAAACGTTGTTAAAAATGACTTGTTATAATGTGTGACCATTCTGTGGAAGAGCATGTCTTTCCTTTTTTAATTCTCTATTATCTCAGTTGTTTGTGTTAGATACAAGCAAAAAATTGCCAACGCAGGTTGTGAAAACCCTGTGTATTTTCACTGATTTGAAATGTCTAATCATAGCATTTGCAACAAAAAGGATGAGCCTTGTAGTTCTTTTGAAAAACATAACTTACTAACTAATATACGGCTCAGGAAAAGTCTCAACACTGATTATTTGTGCTTCGCTGATTTCTGCCCCTGGTGCTTTCCTCCATAACCACAGATATTTCCTAATCTACAGAAATATCTGATCCCTTTTCGAAGTTCTCCGTCTCTGACTGTAACAATCTTTTAGATGTCTCCCAGGTTACTTAAAATCACAGGTTGGTACACTGAACTTTCAAAGCTGTTCAGCACAAAGCTGGTATAGCAGGGCCAGAAATGCACTGTGCCCTAAATAGCTCTTTAAAAATACTGCCTTCAGGGCCTGTGTATCCTTGTGTGCACTGGAGAAAAGTTTTCTTCTGCAGTAGTTTGACTCTAGTCCCTATTAACCTCTGGAATAAATGATCAACTGTCAGGAAACTGCCACGTCTACACAATGCACAAATTAATGCGCATGGCTTGAGGGTCAGCACTGCGGACCGCCTCTGTCATGACGTCTCTCTGTTATTTGCATTGGCATCATCATGTTATTGTCTGCTAAACATCTTGTTTTCCCGTCTGAACTCTAGGAACCTTTTTCCTCATTGAGGGCAATGAATTGATCTAATCTAATCTGGTATAATCCAATCTACACTCGATCTGAAAATCCTTGCAGGCCAGTGAATCTGTGGTATTGCTAATAAACAGGGACTTGAATCAGTGCTCTTTTTCTGTTTGCATTATTTTCTGAAAAACGGCAAATCAAAATCTTTTCTGTGTTTATTTGTCAGTTAATATACCATAAATATCAGTGTTTAAAAATGTGATTATAATTTCCATTGATCACAATTAATTTTTGAAATAAAATATCAATTATGATATTTTTTGCATCCTGTGGCATCCCTGAAGTACACTGAATAGCACTAATATAAAACTTTTACACCTGTGAAAATATATATCATTATAAATGTTCACTTCTTGATGAAAAAACTGCAGAATGTCAGTCCTGTTGTTATTCTACTAAGCATGGGATGCATGCTAAATAATTTACTAAAGTATTCACATTCATGTTACTATCTGCAGCCTTATTGCATGCACTTTGGCAGGGAGAGACTTGCCTATTGCTATAAACATCATTTTTTTAAATCCGTCTAGTTAGCCTTTCACTAACAAGATTCCATAAGAGACAAAACAAGCCTCTTCCAAAAGAATTAGGTTTATGACATTACTTAAGAGTGTCTGAGTGTATTTAAGAGGCTCCTTCTAGTGTGGTAGCTAGTGGCAGTGATAGAATCATAACTGGTTGATAAACAGGAGTAAACAACAAAACACACTGTCCTTGTAAATGTATTACACTTTCTAACGCCTTAAACCAGAGCAGTATGTTCCCTTGCAGCTGTTCTGGGGTCTGTATCCTGTGTCAGACTCTGTATCTCTCTGTAGCTCTGCCTGGGTCTAAATGGTCTGGCCAAACAGCACCAGTCAGCTGAAAGGACCACTGTGAAAGGTCCATTCTGGTTTTCAGACAGAATCCCTCAAATGGGCTGCATGGATTTGTGACAAGGCAGAAAGAGGGTGCACAGAGGAGGAGTCTGGACGAGCACATGGTTAGTATGCAGGCGCTGCTGAGCCCGGCAGAAAGATAGTGCCTCTGCATGCTTGTCAGTCAGAGACAGAGAGGGCAGGAGGAGGGGGAGAAGGGGAGGTCTGTCAGTGTGGGGGCCACGGCCTAAGCTTTGAAACACAAACACTGCTACGTGTTGAGGTAACAGTGGAGGGGTGGGGAAGAGCGCGCTGTACCTGGAGGATGAGGGACGTGCACTCAGTTATGCTCATTATGCTCATACACTGAACAGCAGGATTACTGAGCATCTCCAGCACATGCTCTCACACTCTGCTGTAATGCCAAATGAGTACGCTGAGCAGACACACCTAACCACGCATCTGATGTGGTTTATATTCAATTCACTGCCCTGCCTCATGCTGGTGACAGGGTCCGGCATCAGCACACAGCCATGGGGAACGTCTTGGCAGCCATGTGGTTGCACAACCAATCTGTGTCAGGCAAAGGAGTCCATTGTGAATTGCATCCAATCTCAGACATTGCAGCAGGTAAATGTTCCAAATACAAGCAAGGCAACAGGATCTTATACTTGTGTGAGCAGCACAGAGTGACATATGAACAAGTTACAGAGAGAGACAGAGAGAGAGAGAGAGAGAGAGAGAGAGAGAGAGAAAGCAAGGGAGAAGGCCTTGTAGTAGGTTTAGAGGGTGAACAGTCCATTCCCTATTATCACTGGCAGTATCAGAGGCCAACAATAAGCAGAGTTAAAAGCAACAACCACAGACCTGTCACCGTAAGGAATCGGACTCCAGTACCCTATAAAGATGTCCTGCAGGCGTTAATGGCCCTAGGGCAGATGAGAGCAAAGCGCGGGAACTGCAGGAATTACATTATTGATACCCTCCCCTGGTAAGAAGTTATTCATCTACTAATTAAACTGAGAGACCCATTGCTTCTCCCTAACTTAGATGTGGGAGCGGCATTTATGCAGAGGAGAAGCATAGCTCCTTTATCTGGTTTATGACTGGAGAAAGTGAGGGTACTTAGTGATACGCAGTGCCCAAAGCACTCTGGTGATATTTACCAAACTGTGTCCTTCCCTTCTGATAAATACCATAAGCCTCTCTTTTTCACATACCAAGAGTCAGACTCAGAGTCAGGGTTAGGGTCGACCCACATTGACCTACATGGTCACCCCATGAACTGACTGGAATATCACACGGTGTGTTTGATTGAACAATTTACATTTACATTTAGGTCATTTGGCAGAGGCTTTTATCCAAAGCGACTTACAAGTGAGGAACAGCAAGCAAGCTACAGTAGTGTAGAAGACCTTAGAGTAAGCTTTAAGTGCATCCTAAAACAACTAAACTCAACTAAGTAAGTCAAGGAAAGAATATGATGTGCCCTTCTCTTTGTGGTTGAGGCCTGAGTCCCCTGTGCACCACTTCTTTTGATCCCTCTCTCTTTTCATTTTTTGTCATCTTCACTGGTTTTAGCTTGTGCTCCTCTGTGAGCTGTGTTCTTTTTAGACATCACTGAAATGTTGAATATGAACGTATTTAGAGTTGCGTATCCATTGGATTGTCTGACCCCTATTCCTGTTATATACGTATAGGTGTTTGCAAAGCTCTTTTTCCCTCTTCTTGAATATTTTAAGTCTACATGAATCCATTATTACATGATTCTGAACGATCATCCTTTTCAGCTGTTAAATATCCAGGGCTCGTGGTTATAGATATGATCTTTAACACTTTTTCTTGCTGCATTATTGAAATGCTGAAGTTAAATGAGCCGTGATCTTTTTCTAATTAAGTCATAATTAAACATGTTTTTTGTCTGTACCTATGTGCCTCGGAGCAAGTTACCTTCCAGGGCTTGTTTTCATCTCAGCATCCCCTCAGTCTCTCAAAACAGCACAAAAAACTCCCAAGCATCCTTTTTGAAGATTCCTTCTTCGCCAACATTTGTTATTCAAATCTTAGAGATCCCATATCAGGTAGCGAGGCATTCTAATCGGCTTCGAAACGTAGCACTGAATGCGACCAACAACCATTACAGCCATTACAACGCAGGCAGCGGTTTTCATTTCCTCTGCGGAAAGCACTTAGAATATTGTAGGCCTGCATTAGTCTAAGATATGGCAAATGGCTTTCAGTGTCGCTGAATTATACACAAGGCACTGAATCACAGTCTCGGGCCACAGCGAAAATGTCGTCACCTTTAATTGAACCCTCTCATTGTTGAACTCTGCCGCAGCTGCCTTTGTGATTTGGAGGACCGCTTTTAATGCAAACAGATTATTTTGGAGGCAGCGGCAGAGGAACAGGGTGAATAGTCGTACCTTTTTTTTGTGCTGCCCCGAAATGGTAGTGATGTACAGTCAGGTTTCATTGTTCATGCCATGCTCCCTGTGAGATCAGGGAGTAGGTTTGTCTGGTTAGTGTGTTGTTGTTGCTGTCATCTTGGCATATATGGTATGTGTTGACATTCATTTACAATGAAGCATAGCATTTTATACAGTAAGTGCTCGAGATGTATGTGATAGTCTACACGTTAGGCCATTTTGCATTATTTGATTTTGAATTCATGTTGGTTCACTGAATCTGGATCTCATTATCTTTTTTGAAATTGTATACATTTCACTCAATCCCCTTTCAAACCTCCTCTTGCTGTGACTAAACTGAGATTAGATGCCTTTAGATCTCTTTATGATCTGGAATTACTCATGCTGCTCTTCTAGCCACAAGAGCTCTTACATCATTAGGCTGTCTTTATGTGCTGACAAAAAAGGAACTAAAATCCTATATGTAGTCTAATTTGAAGTTTTAGTAAAAGTTATAACCTACCTTGACTGCAACAAGTTGAGCCACCATCCTGTACACATTATGACTTAATGCTGCCCATAATATATTGTCACCAAACCATTCAGTCAGTGTTGAATTTGCTTTTCCAGTTGTCCAACCATTTATTGTTCTTGTTCAAATCTTAGTTATCTTGGTAACCACTAAACTGTCTGCTTTATCCCATGCTCTACCATCAGTAAATTTAGCTACTTTACTACTAATGTCCTAATCAGAGTCATTCATGTGCCAGAACGAGGGTTCTTGGGGGACAACTTTCACACAAACCGGTCAGACTCAGACTGGCTGCTTGCTTTCTTGTTCCTTGAATGATGGAACCTTTGGCTTGGGCAATTGAAAGTGTTTTAATTGGTTTAGGACAAATACAATTCTGCCTGGAGTGGAATGGAGGAGCAGTGTGGTCCAGAACGATTTCATCACCATGCCAAACAGCATCTTTCGCTGTACGTAGATGAGCTGGCAAAGTGACAGCATGTTCAGCCAGCAGCAGGCTTTCTGACCGCGGGGGACACCTCCAGCACCGAAGGAAAAGCAAGGCTAGCATTAGCATAACATTTCCCCGCTTTTACGGCATATGGGGATGGATCTTTAGACTTCAGGTCTCCTGCGCGGATGTGTCAATCACCTGTCCGGGTGTCAGATTCTGAGGCATTGCTCTGTCGAGTCATGTGAAGACGGTTGAAGCTGCAGAGCCGGTGGCGTTGCCGGGGCGCGCAACGAGCCTCACCGCTTCAGCAGGAATTTGGTTTGCCGGAAGAAATTCCGCCCTCAGCTCTCCTGTTGAGCAACATGTCTAATTTGGCAGCATGTCTAATTTCACAAAACAATTCCCCTCAGACGACCAAGGCCATGGAAGAGACATTCAATTAAAGCAGGTAATTGGGAACACAAAAACAAAATGGGAGCACATACCCAGGTCACTCCTGGGGTGGCAAAAAAGGGAGGAGAAGGCAAGAGCATGCTGGGAAGGGATGGGGGTAGGTAAAGTCCCAGCCTGACCTGAATGAGCCAGCGATTAACACAGGCCTCTGTCTGTGTTAGATTCACACTCAGGCTATTTCTGTTTTTCCACATACCACATTGTAGTTGGAATGCAGGGGTTCTAGCATCTAAAAAGATGACCAAGACCTCAGCCAAGGCCTTTCTCTGAGTATCACTCTCTCAGATGGCCTGCTCTCAGCTTTAAGAAGACTCATTACTCAGTTCAACGTTCTGTAATTAACCAGCTGAGTCAGACCAGTTTCTACCAGCTATGCCCTCCCACTATTCCCAAAACGCAAATAAATATAAAATAAAAACATGTCCCTAAACCATCCCCAACACTTCAGATACAAAGCATGTATTTATTTGATGTATTCAAATGCATGACTGTGTGCATCTAACACTGATTTTGTGTAGCATTAAGGTCAAATAATGATTCTGTTAAGTGCTCGCATGTATTGCAGAGTAATGATCAGCTGTTCCCTCACTCCAGCCCTGCACCACTTAATCGCTGTAAGACTAGTGCGGGACCGGCTTTTACAGATAATTACTTTCCATTGATATTTTCTAATGATCCACGGAAGCACTCTAATTAGATTTGAATCATTAATGTAAAAAATCCACGGTTAATGATGTTTTATTAAAAACGTCGTGACGAGTTAAAGCGTTCATACAGGGACGAGACACGGAGCCCAGCTGTTTCTGCGCCAGATAAACAGCAGCTAGGTAACTGGGCGGCACGCTTTCAGCAGGGATCGGCGCTGAAGGGTTTACACTGCTGCTGTCAAAGACATATAACCTCTGTAAGGGTCGTTCCTCTTTTACACAGAGCTGTTTATTCCAGCAGGACAGCGGGTGTTAGTGTTAGCAACATAAAAAAAGACTTAGGAGTCATCCTGAATGGGCGCGCGGGTAATGTCACGAGGTCCAATAGGCTCCCTGCCGGGATACCAAGAGCAGTCAGTCTCATTTCATCACAGTCTGTTTCGGGAAAGTTTTTATGTGTCATTCAACCGGAGCAGAGAGGTGCGGATCCCAACGGCCCTCTGCCCCTCGCCATAAAAGATCTCAACACCCCCCCTTCCCTCCTCCCCCTGCAGCTGCAGGTCCTGCTCCTCCTCGCGGAGTCAATGATGAGAAGAGCGGTCGGGTGACTGAAAGAACAAACTGCAGGGGTGTGGAATGTGGTGACGCTGCGCCAGCGACTCCCGTGGAGTCCTCTGTGGGGCTATTCGTCATCCTCTCTCCGCAGTACGGACCGCAGCGAGCAGAGCGCTTTTGCTCGGGGCACTCTGCGGCACTGTGCCTCTCTCTCTCTCTCTCTCTCTCTCGCTCTCTCTGCGCAGGAGGGGCAAGGGAGTGAGGCAGCTGGTCCTAAGAGGACAAATGCCCACCCCCCCCCCCGGGAAAACTCAAACGCTCAAAAAAATCTCAAACGCTCAACATCTGTTCGTCCTTGCTATGTAAGAGCATTTAAACATACAACAGTCACCGTCATACGCCTGGCCACCATACGCAAAGACAGTATTGTACAGTTAAAAGGATAATGTAGGTGTTTAACAGACAAAATGAATGAGCAGTTATGGGAGAGCAAGCTAAGGAAATATCTATATCAAAGCGCGGTATTGTTCATGCCTAAATGGAGATGCGTACAGTGTAATTTCATAAAATGGCACTGTGCAGTGCATGTTTTCCCTTATCCAGAAGGACTCAGATTGTTTGAATTTTTACATGTCATCTGTTTATACAGCTGGATATTGGCTATTGAATAAGCATATTTCTCAAAGGAACAACAGCAGTGCTGCACTTAGGGATTGAACCAACAACCTTTGGGTTGCAAGACACACTCTTTAGGCCATGTTGATGCACTGTTACAGCAGTGTTTTGATGGCAGTACACAGCTGATGACCATATAAAATGGCTGTGAGATGAACACACTGTGGAGCTGGTGGAATCACACTGACTATAAGCCATAGAGTACATCACAGCCATGTTCCTACTGAGAGAGAGAATGTGCTGCTCTCTCTCATTGCTCTTCCTCCACTCCACATTTCTTAGGAGAGACATTGGACTCCTGCCTTGGCTTGTGCCGTAAGAGCCCTCCTCTTCCTGTCAGGCAATGTACCTTGCTCCATACACTCCAGCCACTGACAGTTTCTGATCAAAGACTCCTTTGATTCCTGAAGTGCTGGACAGTCTATGTATAAAGAAGCATTCAAAGCAGCTCCCGTGTTTCAGTTCTCTCTCAAGTGACTGTTTCCCAGTAGTCATGAAAAAAAAGCATTCCTTAACATCAGGTTAGGGATAATCAGACAATTTAATCCACAGCTTTGAGTGAAATAGTTCACAAAGAACATCATGGATTGTTAGAATGAATTCAATTTATTTGTGAGTAATTAGGGGACCAGTACTGCATAGGTACCCTATTGAATTTGCTTGGATTATTTCATTCTTTTTTATTATTTCTTCACTTTTAAAATAAGTATAACTTAAATGGATTTCATTGTGCCAAATTCAAAAGTGATCCATTAAAAATTGTGTCTGTGACAGCCAATCAAATGTCACCCTTTTTCCACCCATTTTTGCACAATAGGCAATGCAATAAAAATCATCTTGAAAAAATCATTAGCTGCTGAACAAACATATACAAACTTGGTGTCTAAATGGTGCTTATGGTGGTCTTTCTGAAGTGTATTCAAGAGAAGTTTGTTGTAGAACTGAACAATATGACTGATGTCAGTATCAGTTTTTAACATTCCAAATAAGGAGATGTACAGAATGCAAATGAGCATATCTTGGTCCTAGATGATATACTATATGTGAAGTTCAAAAAAGTTGACACAGAAGCCTATGTGCTAGCTCAATGTTTTAATCCATTAAGAAACATGGAATATAGAACCAATTGAATGTCACCGTTTTACTCCATATTTTTGCACATACCACTATATCAACTTTTTTTCTCAGTATGGTACATAACAGCCAGTCTGGTGTCATATTGCTTGGTCATTTTGCTGCTTGCAGCTATATTTAATAATTGAGGTGCTTCCATATGGGTGCTGTTAGATTGGTCCTTATGACAGCCTCTGCTGTATCTACCATGACAGAAGTATACGCTTCAGACATTGTGGGTGGCTGGATATTTATGCCTTAGAAATAATTATGACCTGATATAGGATGTATAAATACACCATTTATGATGCCATCATATCCAAATAGTCTCATGCTGTATGCTGTGCAATGTTGCCGTATAAAACTGCGTAGAATGTGTGTCACACAGAGCTGTCAAAATTGTTGCCATATTTTTTCAAAGAGAATGGATGAAACATAGAGTCACTATTTAATGCAGATAGAAAAATCTCAAATGCGACCTTCTGACAAACCTTGTTTTGTTGCCATAGCAGCTCTGAAGCAAGGTTTTTTTTTTAATCCTTGTACTTTTATCATATTTATATTCGAATGAGGATGCAAACAACAATAATCGTGTCGTACTTAGGTGTAATCCATGCATTAGAGTGTTACATACGGTTACGCCTTGTTGGTCCTCTTCAACAGGTTACCAGTAAAGACATTCCTCTTGCATGGGAGGGTTAAATGCCTACAGTGAGAGTGCTCCTGTTTTACACACTGCTTTTGTGGATATCTTCCCCTCTCAGCTGACATGAAAACATCTGCTCTAAGCTGGCCCAGGATTAATGAGTGGTGTTTTTCTCTTATCTTTCCGTTCTAAGACCAGCCCAGGTATTGATTAGGACTGCTCCAACAGCCAAGAGACTCTAATCTTGACATAATATAGCTTTATTGAGTCGGTTTGGGCTGGGGCGGCATGTCAGGACACGCCCCTCTGGGCTGGAGTGACAGCTGGGACTCAAATGTGATGCAGAACGCAGGGCACAAATACACACTCACACACACACACACGTGCACCTATACTCACACAAACACGCACACATAAACACATGCACGCACACATACGCAAACACACATACACACACACACATGCCTATATACTCCCATACAAACACACGCAGTACACACACATACACACACGTGGGAGAGCATGCACACACACACAGTGTTATTTTTACTGAGAATCAGGATTAATTTTAATTTAAGCTGACAAGCATATTTGTGTTATCCACTAATATGTTTTATACAAAAAAAAAAAAAAACATTTGCAGGGTTTCAACTCTATCAAAATGGTAGCTGTTCCATCCACTGATACGTTTGGATTAGGACACCTCTTGAGTCAATTACAGATTTATACCTGGAAATCTACTACTGTATTATTATTTTAGTGAAGATGGGATTCTGAGCTTTGTAGCCTTTACATCGACATTGGAACATCATCCAAGGTGCTGACCTCTGCACTGAAGTTGCCACAGAGGAACTTGATGTCATCATCACTGGAAAGCACCCTGTGTTTTATGTTCATTTATATGAGCCAGCTGTCCCTTCTTTTTTCCTAAAAATACTGAACATTTGCATTTTACATTCACTGCAATCATCCTTTCCAGCTGAAAGAAGTGATTTGCTGTCCGAGGTCCTGAAGAAGCTTTAGCCAGTCAGTGGCATTATGTAAGTTTTTACATAAGCAATGAGATAGAACTGCATAAGTATTGAGGTATATTTTCCATATTCCTAACAATAGATTGGTATGCAAGTAAACTCCATATTTCTGTGTGTGTGTGTGTGTGTGTGTATGTGTGTGTGTGTATGAGTGCACACACACGTGAAATTCCATATACCCGGTGACCCTTGGGGGCTGGGGGGGTGGGGGCTGGGGGCAGCTATGTGAAAGGACCTCCACAGGGACCGTGTTTGCTTTAGGGAACCGATTCTACTGAAGTCGTACATTCTTCAGTGTTTCCCCTTACGCTGTTCCGGGCTGTCCTTTTGAGTTCCGGGCTCTGTCGGTTTGATTGACATAAGCTGGGGGGGAAGAAGACTTGATTTATGGGACTTCAGTTTGTGTGACACACACACACACACACACACACACACACACACACAGACACACACAGCTCCCACCAGTGAGCACTAAATGCCACTTTGCAGTGTGTTTAAAAGGTACAGTAAAAGATCTGCTTCACCACCGCAAAGGCAAAAATGAAGATTTTTATTTTCTTCAGTAGTGATTTGATTTCGTTTGGTCTTTGAACGTGCTGGAGAGCATTGCTCTGACACCTGTGAATTTTAAGTGTAAACAGGCTGCTTTGACATTATTTCTCTTCATAGTCCACCCTCCAGATGATGCCAAATGTTTGATGATGGTAATTGATTAATTGAATCGGCATTCGAGTGCTTGTTAATTAACAGCTCAGCACTGCTGTCATACCCTTGAGCAAAGTACTTAACCTGAATTGCCTCACTAAAATATCCCGCTGTTTAAATGCCTAATATGTCTATGAATATGTAAGTTGCCCTTAAAAAGAAGTCTTCTTAGCGAATATGTAACATAAATGATTTAACAACTTAGATTTTAAAAAGTCAGTGATGTTTAATTAAGGTTGTCATGACACCATAATTTTCTACCATGGCGTAATACAAGGCCAGCACGATATCTCAACACTGGCAACTGAAATAAAAACAATGAACACAACACAAATTTTAAAACAAGCAAAGGCTTTTATGACTCAGTTGAGCAACTTTAATGTCTTTTTCTTATGTGGGTACAGATGCTGACAATTACATTTGTAACTAATGTTAGCCAGTTAGCCAGAAACAGGTATCCTCCTTCATTTTAATATACATCTATATAATAAATATTAGCAATTCCTTTTTTACACAAAAAAATCTACTAGTAGTTACATTTATAACCACTCTTGGACAATTGCCATTAATGATTGAAAGCACTGACTCAATCTGTGGCTGTGCGTGCATTCAGATATTTTTGCATAACCTTCCGCCTTGGCTTACACCCTGAATGTACTGGATGCATTCCCGCTGACTCCCAGAGGGCACTGCGGTCGATATTCCCAGTGCACGCTGGGAAATCTGTAGATCATTTGCACTGCAGTGTCCAGGGAGAGCTGTCTTTGCCCTTGGACCTGCGTCGCTGCGCTAGCTGTGTGCAAATAGGCCAAAAAAGCATCTTTCTTCTCAACACAATTTTTCAAAAACAGGTAATTTAGGAAACATAGGCTTCCAGAACTCTCTACCCTTTATGCAGTGATATAGTATCCACCACAGAAGAGAATGATGATAATGGTGGTAACTATTATTATTGTTATTATTGTACAATATGTAGTAATGTAAAAGGCAGCCTAGAATGTGGCTAAGACCAGAAAACAGGGTGTCATATGGTAAATGTAACATTTACAGTCAGTAGCTGCACTGTCTGCCTCCCTTTGCAGGGATTAGCTCTCCTAACCCTATTTGATGTGGGATATGACAAAAAAGATTTCACAAGAGTTAAGGCATACAGCTGCAGGTACGTGCAGCTGCCATGATTGGTCGGACAGCGTGAAGTCCCACGCTCAAAGCCATCGCGGCGTTTTGAGACATGGCTGTGCCTGCAGGTTAGAGGGAGCTCGGAGAGGAATAAGGAGTCACAGAAACCGCCAACATGACACTTGAAGCCTCGTAATCATAGAAGAAGAGGCTGGCGAAAGGCCCTCCATCAATTACACTGCTATCAGGTTAATTGGAGGGAAATGGTGCGACCCACGCGGTGACGCCGGGAAACGTGGGAGGTGCTCGAATCCCAGTACAGGACAGACTCAATGGAATGACAGGGCAGAGGCGAAGAAGAGAGGGGGTGAAAGAGAACGAGGGAAGGAAATAAAATAGAGAAACTTTTGTTTTCACCAAATAAATTTGTACTCCTTGGCATAAACGAGGTTT